>CM022753.1:8154897-8167397 GCA_012411365.1 Ameiurus melas | reverse complement strand
TTATATCCAATACCTCTATCATTTTCTGTATGCCAATACAACATTCGGAATTTGTTCTGGTTTCTAGCTGTGTGTGTGTGTGTGTGTGTGTGTGTGTGTGTGTGTGTTTGTGTGTTCCCGTAACACTGCGTATGCCCTGAACATAAAGGCCCCCTGCCTTTTCCAAAGCACTCCGGCAGTGAGCTGACCGAGGCCTATTATCCTCCTAATCCCCACGCCAATGTAGAGAGAGAGAAAGAGTGAGAGCAAGGAGGGAGGGCTAAAAGTGAGGTCATCCTGCCCTCCTGCCCTGGCCATAGTTACATGTAGAGAGAAAGAGATAGAGAGAGAGAGAGAGAGAGAGAGAGAGAGAGAGAACAGTTGGGGATGATGGAAAATTTTCAACTGTTAAGAAGGAAAGAAGAGCAAATACACAGGAGGTTACTCAAAATTCATTTATTTAAGACACATTGAATATATCGGAGTAATAAAAGTGATCGAATAGAAATGTGTTCTGCTTTATCTTTATTGCCGGTATACGAGTAATCATAATATAGCTATTGTCAAATACTCTTTATATCATCACTACAGCATAAATCAACACTTAACCTATAAAATAAATTAAACACACACTCAATGAAATGAGAAACCAGCAAATGAAAATAATGATCACATAAATAATCCGAAAATAATAATCATAGTAATAATAAAGACTGTAAATGAATAAATAGGAGAACCAATATTATTTACTTACAGATTCAAAAAGAAAAGTCTAGATTAAAGTTCCTCGGGTGGTTTGTTATGCATAAATAATTATGGTAATGTACCAATGTACCAAGTCTTATTATAAGTCTCTGCATATCACTTAGTCATTTAAAAACAAAACAAAACAACACACATCTATAACCCACAGTGTCCAGCTCTGTGTATTCTGAGGTTTCAGTTTCTTTGGAATCAGTTTAGGACAAAAAAAAGAAAAAAGTTACACTGTTTAACAAACAGTATTTATTTTAATTCACTGACAATCACTCGAAACCCCTCGGTCCACGTACTATTCACAGACAAATTCACACAATAAAAGCAGCTAGGAATTCCTTCGTGATGGAATAATGTCTATTTCTGCAAAATGGCAGCAGCTTTTATACCTGAATACAGTTGTGTTCGTAAATTTACACACCCCTTGCAGAATGTGCAAAATGTTGAAAAAGTAGCATAAGAAGACTCATTAAAATTGGATTTTGTTGTTTGTTAAGTACTGCCCTGAATAAGACACCGTTATAACTGAATTTACACAAATGAACCAGTTCGAAAGTTTACATATGCTTTGTTATTATTTTGTCTTCAGGGAAGCATGTAAATATCTTATGAAGGGCAGTACTAAATGAAAAAAAAAAAAGATCTTTAAACAAAATAACAACAATTTACACCAGCCATCCTGTTCACACACCCTGGGCTCTTTCTTAATGCATCGTGTTGCCTTCTTGACAAACAGTGAACGTTTGCACCTTCTGTAATAGTCGTGTACGAGTCCCTCAGCTGTCCTCAGTGTGAAAAGTTGGATCTGAACATCATATAGACGCTGTTGGAAAGGGCTCAAATATGCAGAAGATGAATGTAAAGAATGTGCCGGACCTGGAGGATTTTTCTGAAGAACAGTGGGCTGCTCAGGACAAACAAGGGACTCATGAACAACTCTCATAAAACATAAAAATAGTCGTTGATCATCCAGGTAACGACACACAGGATTAAAAACCAAGGGTGTGTAAACTTTTGAACTGGTTCTTTTGTGTAAATTCAGTCATTATTGTGTCGTGTGGACTATATTTAAACATCTGTTATGTGAAATAGATTATTCAGGACAGTGCTAAAGAAAAATCTAAATGCAATTTTAATGATTCCTCATAATTTTTTTTTCAATTATGAACATGTTGCAAGTTCTGAAAGGGGTGTGTAAATTTATGAGCACAACTGTATATAGTGACAAATAGGGTGTTATAACATGCGATATGTCCCCCCCCTTTTTTTGGGTACTGTATAAACAAGCCTTTGTTGTCAATCAGAATATAACACTGCATGGAATATTTCCACACACAAAACATAAAGAAATAAAAAGAAGTGAATCACCTCAAATGTGACTGATTATGCAAAAATTGGGTCCTCCAGATCCAGTGGAAAAACTGCAGAAGCAAACCACCAAATGTGAAAACTCTAAGAGAGATACTGTGTATAATTAACATATAACTTATCATCCAATGCGATCTCAGTGACTGTTGTATGGTTGTTGGTGCCAAAGGGGCTGGTTTAAGTATTCCAGAAACTACGGATCAGAAAACGCTGATAAGCCAAGAGTCTCTAGAGAAAACCAGCAAACAAACAAACAAAAAAAAAATCCACTTAGAATACGTTCTGTGTGTGGGATGCCTTCTTAATGAGAGAGGTCCAAGGAGATTTGAGCTGACAGGAAGGCTACAGTAACTCAAATAACCACTCTTTACAACCGTGATGAGTAGAAAAGCATCTCTAAGAAACCTGCACAACATGCCGAACCTTGAGGCAGATGAAGTTCCACTCGTGTCAGAAACATCGCCTGATCTTTTTTTTTTTTTTTTTTTGTGAGGGATACTGTACAAATGAACACTTTTCTTCCCAAAGATATCCCTCCAGTTGGTGTTTTAACGACGTTGGTTTAGAGTACTCTCTAACTCATCGCTCTAAAATCTCCCTAAGTTTTTGATTAGGTTGAGATCTGGTGACTATTAAGGCCATAGCATATAATGGGCATTATTTTCCACCTCAATAAACCATTCAGTGAGCCCTCATGCCTTGTGAATGGGGGCGGAGTCATCCTGGAACAGTCCAGTCCCCATCAAGTTAGAAATGCTTTATCACGGTATAAAGGTGATTAGTCAGAAGAGCTTTGTATTGGTTTGCAGTGGCTCATCTCTCTAAGTGCACAATTGGAAACAAACCATACAGGGAGAAAAAGAAAATAAAATCTCAGCGATAAAAAAAAAAAAAAACTTTTCACAGTCTCTTCCAATCCATCGTTTATACATATAACTTAAAAGGATGCAACGAGTAACCATAGTGTTCCCTATTCACCAAATACAGTGCACTGTGACTCTAGTGTTATCCCAATTCTCACTTGATAAATGATATTCTTTGGGTAGTTAACTTATATTATTAGCCAAAGTGCACTACAAATCCAGTGTACACCCAAAGCACACTATTTAGAGGTTTTAGCTAAAGTGTTGCTTGTTGTAAATGAATAATGATATGGCAGGGAAAAAAAGGTTAATGACAACTAAACCCAAAAGGTAGTGCTTTAAATTACATATTTTAATACAAAAACAAAATCTCTTTTTATTTTTGTTGTTTCAGTTTGCAAGGTAATTTGTTAACAGTCTTTACTGTTACCCCATATGGTAAATTCTTGGTGGGGGGGTTGGGGTAGTTGGCAGAGTGAGTGAGGGATTTCAGACACAGTGCTGGTTATATAGCAGCGATTTATACTTTAAAATCTAAGTTACAATTAAAAGTTTGAAAATGACCTTATTCAGTCAGTTCAGAGCTGTGGCACGCAGGAAAACTCATTAAGTCGGACACTCAGCTCTGTATCTGAGGAGAATGTCCGATGTCTATAATTGCCACACAGATCTCCTGTTATTTTTCTTTCCCTAAATTTATGCTTGAGCATGAAACATTTTGAAAAAAGCAATCGAAAAACAGCTAATTATTTTCTGCTCCTGTGAACCTGCCAGCGATCAAACCAAAACCGTTGTCCAGCAGCAGCAGCAAGTGAAGTCCTGACAAAGTGACTATATAGGGCTTTGGTGAAATTCCCGACTTTAACACTCAGATTCGACTAGCTTTGGTTAAATAGAATCTTTTGCAATCGAGCACCTTCTCTAGTCTCCCATCATGTCTTTGCAATGTTTTTTTCTGATTGCTTAGGTGGCCCGGTGACGTAGCCCGTTTCTCTTCGTTCAGTTTGTCAGTTTGGTGTCCTGCTTTCCTTTCAGAGGAAATAGTCTGTAGGAGGAGAAGGTGGGTTGTTGGTCTGAGTGGGCTGGGCCTCGCTGGAGTTAACAAGCTTCTCGTAACGAGCCTTGTAGGCGTCTCGCTCTCTTAAAACACGGGACAGCTCACACTGCAGCTGCTCCAGCTAGAGAGGGGTAATGGTGAGAGTGGGAGTGAGTGAAACATGGAAAAAAGATGGAGGAAGAATTGGAGAGAGACAGAGAGAACAAAAGAGATATAAGAACACTTACGAGAGTTATGAGATTTTGGAGAAGAATACGATATAGGAAAGTAGAGCGAGAGACCAAGACGGAGGGAGACAATCATAAATGAATGACACAGAATCAGAGGATTCAAAAAGGCCAGAAAGAAAGATAATAAAAAAAAAACACGGAACAGAAAGAATAGAGGAAGCAGGTTTGAAAGAGAGCGAGGCATGGAGAAATTAAGATATTGAGATAGAAGGACAGAGCGAGAGGAAGGACGATGGCGAGCGAGATGAGATGGAGACGAGATGAGAGAAAGAGATAGGGAGGTAGATAGAAAACGAGAGACAATAGTGAGAGAAAAATTGTGAAAAAGGTGGAGGCAGGGAGAGAGATACAGAAAGGGAGATTATATTAGAGATGGAGGGAGGGAGAGAGAGAAACAGAAAGAGATGTACAATGATGAAAAGGGAGGGGGGAGGATGGAGAGAGTTCATTTGAAAAACACTTATGTAAGAGGAAAACTCTTGGCATTCACGATTACATTCAGCTGGCAGCTGCAGATTATTAGAGGCACATTTTCTCTATGTACGTTTATAAATATGAACTGATAGTGAATAGGTTACAAATGGGCTCTACTGAGAGCTCTCTTCCAGCGCGTACTCAAATGCTCGAGTGTCATCATGCCCATGCTTCTTTTCAATATGCATAGTGTAAAATGTAAGCATTGCGTTGTATAGATTGTGTGAATGTCTTGGAATGTAGTGTACATATATTTGTGCATACGTGTGTGTGTGTGTGTGTGTGTGTGTGTGTGCTGCTGTGTGAGGATGTGTTTCTCAGACTCGAGTGCATGTCGATGCTGCAGTCGTTTGTAACGGCAGGACTGAGCATAACCTCGGTTCTTCAGGGTGCGGCGTTTTTGCTTCAGACGCACCACCTCGTCTTTACTCACACCACGCAGGTGCCTGTTCAGCTCGCGCACAGACAGACTGACGAGCTGCTCGTCTGAAAACCGCTCGTCCAACCCAGACTAAAGGAGGGAGGATAATGCAAGTTAAAAATAGAACACAACCTGGAAGTACTGTTATAGGTATAGAATCAGTGGTGGCTTGCGGATGGAAGGTCGGAGGATCAAGCCCCAGCACTGCCAAGCAGCCACTGTTGGGCCCTTGAGCAAGGCCCTTAACCCTCTCTGTTCCTGGGGGCGCTGTATCATGGCTGACCCTACGCTCTGACCCCATCTTCCTGACATGCTGGGGTATGCGACGAAAAGATTTTCACTGTGCTGGAATGTATATGAGATTAATAAAGACTCATTATCATTATCATAATCAACGAGGTTGTTGGTGTGACTTGGCCTGGCCGTGTGATGAGACTGAAGCTGATTGATTTCCCATAACAGCGCAGCCCTCAAAGGGTTTTATTCCTCTTGGACCACAATCATTTCACACTCATTCAATTTTGACAAGTCGTTCTTTTAAAAATTTTTAACGTTGTGGAAATTCCCGCGATAAATGATTTCCTTTCATCACTAGTGATATAAACACTATGAACATATAGCTCACCAGACATCTCATTATTCGTTCCGTTGAAGTTAATAAGACAAAAAAAAAAGAACCTGCAGCTTGTCAGGCTACAGAGTAACTGCAACATTCTCGTTCTCATCTCAGAAAATGTACTAACTGATACAAAGTACTGAAACTGGAGACTCCTTCCACGAATGTTAAATAAACACTTCGTTATAGAAAGCTTCACTATATTTAATCATTATTATTTATTATTTTTATTCAATGATAACACCTTATGTAGAGCCACACAAATCTGTCATGCACGTTCCTCTAAATGAGTTGATTATATATATATATATATATATATATATATATATATATAATACATTACATTAGAACACGCACGTTACTATAAAACTGTGATTTAAATGTTAATATATTATGTTAATGTTAATAATGTCCTTGTTATGATTGAGGATCCAGTCATACCGATATTAGTAATAAGGGAGTACTTTGATTGGAACTAATTCACTTTCACATTGTATATAGTAAGGTGTATCAATAGTTTCATGATATGTCTGGTGATATGTAAGCTAAAAAAAAAACATTAGTACCCAATCTACATCTGTACAGTATAATGTGGCATGATACCATGAGGTGTGCACGTGTATGTTGCTAGCGCATGTTTCTTTATGTCGTGAGCCATGTCACAAGCATGCAAACAGACATGCGTGTGTTCATAATCTATAATCTGCCTGACTGAATGCAAGTGACAGTGATCAGGATTACAAAATAATAATAGCAGATATTATGCTAATCTCAGAGACCTGTTTCACATTCAACGTTATACATCTCAGAACAGCGTCTCAGCTTTGATACAAATACACACATTGGTACACACAACATTACACACAACATTACACACACACACACACACACACACACACACACACACACAACACTCTCTCAGACCAGACCACATTGTAACGACGGCTGAAAATAGTGACACAAAAAAAGCTGCATCAAACGATTCAGCTAACTATCTTGCTAACACTATTGCTTCAAGGGACTACCACCGTTCTCATTCTCAGTAAGTGGATAAGGAGAACATTGAATTTGGCCCACTGTGATGTAAATGAAGTGTGGACACTGCTACAGTATGCATACACTGTATAACAGTAATATAATTAGCTAGTTAGCTAGCTTGCTTGTCTGTCCACCTCACTGAAAATTTTCTTGGAGCACCACTAATGGTCATTATGTCTTGCAAACCATTAATATTACATTTCAGGATCTTTACATCCCTCTTCAACATTGACACCAATTCATTGTTGTTGTTTTTTTTATCATGAGAACAACACAATCTCCCAAAAGTTTAACGCAAGCACAAGCAGTATAATCTTTAGAAATGTGGAAAGGATTCAAAAAGGTGGATAAAGTTCACATTTCAAACATAAACTAACGTGACTTCAGAAGCTTTCATCACTCGATTTCATGACAACAGTAAACTAGGAGATTAGTTTTTTTCTTTAGATACAACCAGGCAATACAACGGTTGAACACAATAGTAAAAGCTCCAACCTTTTTCATCTTTACCTGGCTAGCTTGGAGCTGATGATGATGGTGAGTGTGATGACTGTTAATGAGATGATAGGGATGATGGTGATGATGATGATGCTGCGGGTTATGATGGCGGGATGAAGGGCTTGAGGGCTGGTGGTACGTGCCTTGTGCTGGATTGCCATTATGGAGAGACGGAGGGCCAGAGGAAACAAAAAGGAGAGGACGGTGACATAGTTCCGAGGTCTTTACATCACCTCCACTCTCACTGCTTGAGTCTCCCAGATTACTGCTCCCAGAGCTCTGAGACAGAACTGGGAACTGAGAGTGGGAAGGAGAGAAGGAATGATGGATGGAGAGAAAGCAAGATAGTATGAGATCTCAGCAGAGATTTTAGTGTGCCGCCAATTTGACATTTAAAACACTTAAAAACTTATGCAAATGAATATTTCTCCATTTCATCTCACACTCAGTGCCTCTCAAAAATACACACTCTCTCTCTACCAGCCCTCAGAAAAAGACATGCAAGCCATTGCCCATCCACCCACACACACCTACCACCTACCAGAGAACACCTACTAACACACAAAAACACAGACTGCACCTGTGAGCTCACAGCAGTGGCAGCCGAGTTGAGTAGCACCTCCACTGCATCTTCACACCCCAGAAATCCCCCAACGACCCCCCTGTCTCTGTCACCTCTCTCTGGTGTTCCTCCTAAGGCCTCTAGGAGAGAAGCATCCCCTCCAAACTGCTGCTGGATTGCTGCCAACCAGAACAGATCTTCCAAAGACGTGGGATTTGGACATTGGCCTGGGACACCAGGTGCAGGGCTACAGTCCAGATTCCCTTGCGAGGTGGAACTTAATCCAGAGACATAGCTGGCAGAGATAGAGAGAGGGATGGATATCGAAGAGGAGGAGGAAGAAGAAGCAGATGGAAGCGGATGAGCATCACTGAGGGTTGGCGAGGGAGGTAGAGAGGTGTAGGGGCTGGAACTGAGACTGGAATCCGAAGCAGGGCGAACCACATAGGGGGATGATGAGGGGTCCTGCTGCTGGACCGCTTTTGGATAGGAGCATGGTGGAGGAGGGGGAGGAGAGTCATCCTTTGCTTCAAACTTGAGCAGGTCGAAATCGTTTAAGTACTCCATGACCAGGGGGCTAGGGGGCAATGGGGGAAGAGGGATGGAAGGTGATGACATAGCCATAAATTGCTAATACAACTGGAGAGTTTTGGGTGTGGCAGGTTTCCTAAGATGTATTGAGTGTTGCTCCTTTCACTCTCAGACTGAGATTCAGTTAGTGGTCCAGTGCCCTGGTTGGAATCAGCAGCAATGCTTCTTATTTAGACCCCTGATTGGCCAAAACCAGGAGGCGTGTTCTTATGTGAAACTTGCATTGGGGCTTTGTTGCTTCCTTGTACAGAGGTCCTTCTGTGTCACCTCATCATCCTGTCAGAAATGGACGTAGAAATAGTCAGCATGTTATCATTTTGAAGAAGAAGAAGAAGCCTTTATTTGTCACATATACTTTACAGCACAGTGAAATTCTTAGCATATACCAGCTTGTTAGGATGTTCAGGGTCAGAGTGCAGGGTCAGTCATTATACGACACCCCTAGCTTAAAAGCTTTACTCAATAGCCCAACAGTGGCAGCTTGGTGGAGCTGGTGTTTGAACCCCCAACCTTCTGATGTGTAACCCAGAGCCACCACTGCCCCTCATATAATATGAAGATCTTTTTGTGTGTACGATGTCCATTTCCAAAACTACAACAATGCAAAGTGACAAAGTGATATTGTACTTACTATATATAGTAAATACCTGTATACTATTTGTTCTAGGCAGTGCTAGTGAGTGAATGTTAACATTGTGCTGATCAAATATGCATCACTTGTGATTAGATAGTAAAACTAATACAGAACCATGCAATATTGGACCAGATATCATCATTTATTCATACTTCAGTAACTGTAAGATCCCGTTTGGGGTCATGTTTTGATTCAGAGACCATCCTGAGAACATTGGGAGTAAGGTGGAAGAATTTCCCCGAGATGGTACTCCAATCCTTGGGAGGGAACCATGTGCACATACAGTACATTCACACCTATGGGCAATTTTGTTGTGGCCAATCCACCTACCTGTGTGTTTTTGGACAGTGGGAGGAAACCAGAGAACCCAAAGGAAACCCACGAAAACACTGGAAGAACATAAGAAACTCCAGTAAGGGAACCAGGGATTCTGGAGCTGTGAGTAACCAGATATCAAATTGATTGATGTAAAATACAACCAAAAGCCAAATAAACACATCGCACCAAAATGAAACAAACACCTGATGATACCTACAAATATGATAAGTATCCAGTCACGATTATGTTCATGAACTAAGTGAGACCTCCTGTGGGGCTATTTCAGGAAATCCAGATGATGACGTTAAACTGAGTTCCGCTTAGTTTCTTTCTAGCAGTACCCAACCTCTAGCTGTTGTCTCAAATCTGACAAAGTTTTTCTCTAAAAGCTCTCGTTATGTTATGGCAGGAAATGAAGTAAAGATAACATCAGTAAGCCTTTGGTCGAGAGGTCAAAAGCAGCATGAAAGAAATGGCCCATCCACTGTAGACCCATGCGGTCTCTATTCAAGCTAGTGCCTCATTATGCCAGAGAGAGAGGCATTGTAAATGATAACAAAACTCTGACCTTAATACAGAATTTATTTGGAATATGCTCATATTGTTCATTAAACAACACTATAACACAATATTAGCATCAAAATGTATCAAAATGGGAAATATATGTTTTTGTTGGGAATAGATTCAAATCTTTCTCTGAATGCTCACCTAGTGCGTTAAATAAGTATGACCATGATGAATCACTTTTTATAGATGTCAGTCTATGAAATACTCATAAATCCTGCATGTTGTTAGCACCGTGTGCTTGTGTACATGTTCAGTAAGTCTGTCCTTTAAATTCAAAACCTTTTTATGCAGAATATACTATATATAGCATGCTATTGGACATGTTATCTGTCTTGTGTTGTATAGTGAACTGCATTTGAACATCAGAGGCAGCTGATATATGTATAAATCTTGAACCTGCCTGAAGCCAATCAGAATATGAGTAACTGTTGCTATCCATGTCAGAAGGAATAAATCTTCTGATTACTGGGAAAGGTTTACATCTAATCCCTGGTACCTGGTTTAGATCTAATCTTAAATCAGGCAGGCAAAATAAAAAAATAAAAATAAAATAACTTTATTTAAACATTCTATGATGATGTGATGTAGGATACTGCGAAGGTTTTGCATACATGAGAATTAACAGTCATACATTTGTGCACATTGCTTTAATTTCAATGAGTTTGGGAAGTTTATACATCTAAGACACTGCATTCTGCATAATCTGTATTATGTCTAAAATATACTGTATATCCTAAATTATCTTTTATATATCTGTATATACATTGTACAGTATATTATACATAAATAATCGGTTTACTGTTGTATATACAATGTACATATCTCTTACATATATTTACGACTATGCTATATATATATATATATATATATATATATATATATATATATATATATGTATATATATATATATATATATATATATATATATATTGTTTTTTGTTCTATTATAACACAGTGTATTTGTCATACATGCTTTTCTACTCAATAGCTACTGCACGTGTTCACTGCCTTGTTATTTGTTTATTTACTATATATATATATATATATATATATATATATATATATATATATATATATATATATATATATATATATATGTTTAC
Organism: Ameiurus melas; assembly: GCA_012411365.1. Lineage (NCBI taxonomy): Eukaryota > Metazoa > Chordata > Actinopteri > Siluriformes > Ictaluridae > Ameiurus > Ameiurus melas. The sequence continues at coordinate 8,156,322 of CM022753.1, read as the reverse complement.
TTTTTTTTTTTGTTTTTTGTTTTTTTGTTTTTTTTTCCAACCTGCACTTGTTAATTTGCGGAATGATACTATTTGCACTTCTGTTAGATGCTAAACTGCATTTCGTCTATCTATCTATCTATCTATCTATCTATCTATCTATCTATCTATCTATCTATCTATCTATCTATCTATCTATCTGTCTGTCTGTCTGTCTGTCTGTCTATCTGTCTATCTAACTCTGATGAGATCATCAGTGTGAAACATCCTTTAATATGGCATACAATGTATCTGTAATCACCGTAGCGGTCTCAGTTGTATAATGTCTAACTAAACAACAGCAAACATTGTGTTAGTTATGTTTTTATTTCTTGATAAAGGTTTACATGAACAGCATCTAACAAATGTGTTCTTCTAGCCTTGTGAGTATTTTGTGCCTATAATGGGTCAGATTGTTGTTTTATTATTCTGTTAGTCTATTCTGTATTATTATTTCTAGCAATTGTTCTTTAAAAAAAAAAAAAAAAAAACACTTGTGAGATATCATGATATGATTCATTATTCCTGATCATCTGATAGGGAAACTTGAACAAACATTAATACTAATAATTAATACATTGACAAACAGTGACATATAAGACCTGATTTTCATACAGTTTAAGAAGTTTTTTTGGCTATATCATAAGAGATACATCTAAGAAGTTACAGACATCTGTGACAGAGCAGAGTCTTCTGTGAACTTACTTTTTCGATTGATCTTTTTCCTGTTTTCCGAACAAAACTATCAGATATATTGTATGTAGGTCTTGTACGTTCTTATCATTCAAGGAGTCAATTTCACGTCATTCCAGCAGAATCTTGTAAACCTTCTCAAAGCCTTCTCTACATGTTTTTGTATACAGCACTGAAGTCATCATTCTAGATCATTCTAGATCCAACTCATTAAACCAATAGATAGCCTTAAAATGAAGCGGGGCAGAGAGAGAAAAAAAACAAAAACTGTTACAGGCCTACAGAAAGGATCCACAGGCTCTGGGAATTTGAAAAGAGACCAAAATCGAACAGAAATGACAAAACCAAAGTTGGTCCCAAGAGGAGTTCAGGAGTTCAGGAGTTCACAGAGAGGTAGAAAACACCAAGTATATATTTTTTAATTGAACAAGTTTGTTTTTGTTCTTACCGTGGGTCATACACAGAGAGGGAGACAGGGATCCGTTTGATTTGTTTCATTCCTCATTAGTGTCTGATGGACTGACTGATGCCTCCCGAGTGTGTCTGACCGATACCTCTCTTGTGTGTGTGTGTGAGAGAGACAGAGAGCATGCGTGTGCCACTTTGTAACTGACTGTGTCATTGCCCCCTCCTCTCAGATGTAAATCCCTCTCCCCCAACCCCTCTCTCTCTCTCTCTCTCTCTCTCTCTCTGTCATGCTCCCCATTTCTTTTA